>JAKZAP010000010.1:6308428-6327101 GCA_023053575.1 Branchinecta lynchi
AGTCAAGTTAAGGGTAAGGAGACACGCTGAATCCTCAACTGAACTTCTTTTTCTCACCAGAAAAAATAGTTCGTCTTGAATCCGGGAACAAGCGAAAGTTTGTTGATTTCTTTTTTTCTGATTTGAATTGAGGTTCGGCATAGGAGGTAAGAAGACATAATGAATCCATACATGAACTTCACTTTCTCACTGGACAGATAGTTTTACCTGGATTCCAGTCAAACCAAAAAAAGACAGTTTTACCGAAAAAATCCTATTTCTCCTCTCCTCAGGTTGATAGTCAAGTCGGGATCTTGAATGTTTAAGAATGAACCTGATTTTTTATATTCTTTTCGCTAAAAAGCCTTACCTTCACTGTCAAAAAAAATCTTGCAGTGTTTGCTACTGGGATTAACCTTATCTTTATTGAGATAAGATTATCCCTAATTCGGATTAATTCCCAACAGAGATAAGATTAATCCAAGTAAAAAAAAACTGCATCCTTATTCCGAGAAACTTTTTAGTGTTGTGGATCTGATTAATGGTCTATTACGAAGATTACGAGATCTGTCTGGGGGCTGGTAAAGAACGAACCTCTGCAATACTCGATTGTCTGTCCTAGAAAGATGAACAAATATTCCCCGTTCGGGTCCCATCGAAACCTATGGTCTTGTTGTATGTGTAAACGCCGATAACGTAAAGTCTTCACAAACAAAAGTTTTACCTTGATCATTCTTAGTACCAGTGGCACTTTAAATTCAGTACCAGAGCTTACAGACGGCGAGAACCCAACTGAAAATCCTTGAATCCACAGAGAAATGCTCGAAGAACTTGCGAGGACAACTATATAGCAGCTTATTTGGCACTCGAATACCTTTTCTACGCTTAAAAGTCCTCTCGTCGAGTAGCCGAGTAAAAAAAAAATGCAGCCTAGTGCTTTCACGAGTTTCCTATCATATAAACATATAGTTTCGGATAAGCTTTTAATATCAAACACGGTACAAAATTTAAACTGGGCCTACCTCGAACTAGTCAATAAGCCTCGCTGAAGAAACAGGGGCTACGATCTGGCATGACACGGACGTTGCTATGTTAGAATCACAGAAAGCTCATCTGGTTTGATCCTTACGCGTCAAATAAGCCCCCTTTCAACTGAGCGAATCGGACATCCAGACATCAGATCCAGGGCATTTGCTCTTCCCATCCATCAAGTTTTACTGAAATCAGAACACTTCCGGTCTGCAAGTCCTCCCATCGAGTTCAGACATAGGTCTGAACATCGGAATAACATACCTAGTCCATATGACCACTATAATCTCCAAGTTCCATCCCAACGTGTTTAACAAATTTTCGGGACTCCCCCTCCAACTTCCCCACGTGGTCGGAGACAGTTTAGACAAGTGACTGTCACATCTAGAGAATTTGCTTCTACCACTCACCAAATTTTATTCAAATAGGAGCACTTATTGTATCCCTCTTAGACTACACCCTCACCAAACTCGGATCCGGCCGTGACCCAAAAATCGATCATCTAGGCCATACAAGTTTCATCCCTATCTTCTATCCGTATGTTTTTTAACCCATGTGGCAGACCTTACCCCCCCCCCCCCCCCAAACATGATCGGATATGGATCGGATGACGGATGGAGACAGACATCATCGATTTATTTAGCATTTGTCGAAGTCCGCAAGTGCCCTAACAAGAATAGTCAAGTCAAAAAGCACTAATGAAACAAGTAACCTTAGCTCCCTCAAGGCTTCTCTATTCTTTATAACTCTTTCCACACGGAAGCACCAGCGAAACAAATAATGAAACTCCTTAACGCTTTCCTATTCGTCAAAACATTTCCGATTCATGAAAATTCTCAAATTCACTAGTCACTGATAATGAAGCCTCCTTCACATAAAAGCTCAGTTCCGGTAAATTCGGGCGTCGCTTATCACGATAGATGGCTTTAGACAATTTTCAGATTTCCAAAGCCTCTGTAAAGCAAATAAGAACAAACTTCCGTGCCCTTTGTGCTCTGATAAACATCTGCTCACACACTGAATTCTCCAGCTTGACACTTGAGACTTTTACTAACAAGTCCAGTCTTTGTGTTAGAAGAAGTTCACAGGTTTCGGAGCTTTCTCACAAGCTTCCCATTCACAGTTTGATGTACGATGTGGATATCAATGTCGCTGACCAGCTAAAAAAGACAAACTGTTACTTGGGAAGACACTAACTGACAGTAGAAGCTACTTCTTTTTCTCAAGGAAGTTTCCAGAGTTACTTGTTGGTTACATACGGCCTACTCAACCCTACTATCAGAGGTTGAATGACAACAAATAATCACTAAACGCTTTCTGTGAACATTTACTTTATACTGAGATCCCTCACAAGCACGACCATCTGGTAATTTGTGTTTTTATTGCCTTATTTAAAACCATCCCGCAGGATAAAAGTTCTGTCTGAATTCACCAGCTATTTCCTTCAGGAAAGAAGCGCTTACACTCCTTAACCATGAACGTTTCTTCGGACAGAAGCTTGTAACAACAAGCCGCGACTTGCGGCCTCACAAGAGACTTCAAAGAAGAAAACCTTCGGTAAGATTTCCAAATAAACTAAAGGCGTTTTTCCGCGACACAATTGTGGGCCACACAGTCGAGCCACAAGCTGAGACTCGCGAAAACGCCGTTTCGTCTATTTTGGGCGGTAATTTCAATTGTCGGAAATTAAAATAAAATTCAGGTAAAATCTCAATAAACAGATCTTCAGGCTTTCGTCCTGTACAAAAAGGATCCTTATGTCTAAAAGCTAGTGAAAGTAGTTAATTTTTTTGTTTTGACATTATTTTGCTGCTAAACTTGAATTCCACGACAGATTCGAGACACAAAATCGACAATCACCTCGGCAGTTGTTTGTCGAATTCGAGCCACAACGGCAGCCACACAAATCTTTTTGGTCGCGGAAACACGCTTGTGAGCCGCACAAAAGACTGCGGAAACACTTTTTTGAGCCACAATAGACCAGTGCCAGTGAAAAGGAATGGAAGATTCAGGTTGAGATAGTGTCCAATTCTTACTAAAATACAAATTCGTCTATACTTGAACAAACAAAAAAAATCCAGCGAGAGCAAGAAACCTGTGTGGCGAAGAGTTAAATAAAGTAGTTTTAGTCTAGTTATTGACAATGACGGCGAGGCTGTTAGGAAATAGACCGTAAATAGTGTAGGCCTATACAGTGAGAAAACCCGGAAAATACAGTTATGAATTACCCGAGATGCAGTAGATCTGATCAGCCTTTATATGCCGACTGTCTCTTCCACGCGAGGTAAAGGTTGTAAAGTCACGCAATAGATAAACAAATATCTAGCTGCCGACTAAACACATGGATGCACATCCTTGTGTTAAATGCTATGTTGGATACAGTGAAGGACCTAAAATTGTACCTTGCGGTACTCCGTAAAAACAAGAGCTACGAGCTCATATGTCACTTGTTACGAGTAGGTACAGCTCGGTTATGTCAATGATATATCTAGTGTTTGCTAGGTGTCTTCCCACCAAGTTTCATCTCGATCCCTCCACTCATAGCGTTTTCCAATATTTCCGGTTCTCCCCTCCAGCTCTCCCCAAAAGTCACCGGATCCGGTCCGGATTTTAAGTGGGTCGTCTGAGGCATGAGGCCTTTCCAAATATCAAGTTCCATCGAGATCCGATCACCCGTTCAAAAGTTATAAATACCTCAAGATTCCGGATTCCCCCTCCCTCCACAGTGCCCGAATTGGCTCGGTTATGTCAATGATGTATCTTCACACCATGTTTCATCTCGATCCCTCCAATCACAGCGTTTCCCAAGATTTCCGGTTGCCCCCTCCAGCTCCCCCAAAAGTCACCGGATCCGGTCCGGATTTTAAGTGGGTCGTCTGAGGCATGAGGTCGTTCCAAATATCAAGTTTCATCGAGATCCGGTCACCCGTTAAAAAGTTATAAATACCTCAAGGTTCCGGATTCCCCCTCCCTCCACTCCCCCCCACAGTGCCCGAATCGGCTCGGTCATGTCAATGATGTATCTAGTGTTTACTAGGCGTCTTCCCACCAAGTTTCATCTCGACCCCTCCACTCATAGCGTTTCCCAAGATTTCCGGTTGCCTCCTCCAGCTCCCCCCAAAAGTCACCGGATCCGGTCCGGATTTTAAGTGGGTCGTCTGAGGCATGAGGTCTTTCCCAATATCAAGTTCCATCGAGATCCGATCACCCGATCAAAAGTTATAAATACCTCAAGATTCCGGATTCCCCCTCCCTCCACTCCCCCCCCACAGTACCCGAATAGGCTCGGTTATGTCAATGATGTATCTAGTGTTTGCTAGGTGTCTTCCCACCAAGTTTCATCTCGATCCCTCCACTCATAGCGTTTCCCAAGATTCCGGATTCCCCCTCCCTCCACTCCCCCCCACAGTACCCGAATAGGCTCGGTTATGTCAATGATGTATCTAGTGTTTGCTAGGTGTCTTCCCACCAAGTTTCATCTCGATCCCTCCACTCATAGCGTTTCCCGAGATTTCCGGTTGCCCCCTCCAGCTCCCCCCAAAAGTCACCGGATCCGGTCCGGATTTTAAGTACGTCGTCTGAGGCATGAGGTCTTTCCAAATATCAAGTTCCACCGAGATCCGATCACCCGTTCAAAAGTTATAAATACCTCAAGGTTCCGGATTCCCCCTCCCTCCACTCCCCCCCACAGTGCCCGAATCGGCTCGGTTATGTCAATGATGTATCTAGTGTTTGCTAGGTGTCTTCCAACCAAGTTTCATCTCGATCCCTCCACTCATAGCGTTTCCCAAGATTTCCGGTTGCCCCCTCCAGCTCCCCCCAAAAGTCACCGGATCCGCTCCGGATTTTAAGTGGGCGTCTGAGGCATGAGGTCGGTCCAAATATCAAGTTTCATCGAGATCCGATCACCCGTTCAAAAGTTATAAATACCTCAAGATTCCGGATTCCCCCTCCCTCCACTCCCCCCCACAGTACCCGAATCGGCTCGGTTATGTCAATGATGTATCTAGTGTTTGCTAGGTGTCTTCCCACCAAGTTTCATCTCGATCCCTCCACTCATAGCGTTTCCCAAGATTTCCGGTTGCCCCCTCTAGCTCCCCCCAAAAGTCACCGAATCCGGTCCGGATTTTAAGTACGTCGTCTGAGGCATGAGGTCTTTCCAAATATCAAGTTCCATCGAGATCCGATCACCCGTTCAAAAGTTATAAATACCTCAAGGTTCCGGATTCCCCCTCCCTCCACTCCCCCCCACAGTGCCCGAATCGGCTCGGTTATGTCAATGATGTATCTAGTGTTTGCTAGGTGTCTTCCCACCAAGTTTCATCTCGATCCCTCCACTCATAGCGTTTCCCAAGATTTCCGGTTGCCCCCTCCAGCTCCCCCCAAAAGTCACCGGATCCGGTCCGGATTTTTAGTGGGTCGTCTGAGGCATGAGGTCGTTCCAAAAATCAAGTTTCATCGAGATCCGATCACCCGTTCAAAAGTTAAAAATACCTCAAGATTCCGGATTCCCCGTCCCTCCACGGTGCTCGGATCGGGGAAGTGACTATTTCCAACTTAATCATTTGGGGTCCCTGATACGCTTGCCAAGTTTTATCGCCCTAGCTTATCTGGAAGTGCCCGAACTAGCAAAACCTGGACAGACCGACAGACCGACGGACGGACAGAAATTGCGATCGCTATATGGCACTTGGCCGAAGGGCAAGTGCCATAAAAACCGGGAGACATTCGGAATAGATTGATTTATATTTAGCAGTTGCGTCCTATCTGATATAGCCTAACACTAGCGACGATTCTTACTAAAAATATTCTACATTACATTTCGTAAATGGCTTGTAAAAAAGGTCGGCAAGCTTGACTAAATTGAAAGCCTTTTTAAGATCAATAGCAGTGCGATTTATCCGATCGACATGGACTTTAGTTGCATGCAAGCTAGGCTACTGTAAAGATGTATGGGTTCTTACCATTTTCTGGTGTAATGCATCCATGCCAGTGTGATTGTGCAGCTTGTTGTTTTGAACTATGGAGACAAAATGACTGAGATTGCTTCCTGTAAAGAGAGAACAAGATTAGTTATTTACTGAACTAGGGAAATAGGTCCATACATTCAGAATATAGCCTAGTCTACCACAACCTCTTGATTTTGGGTTAACGTATGCCAAAAGCTCGTTCTATCCAGCATTTAGCATACCATATGCCTATCGCTGGATACCCTGACTCAGCAAAACACTCACGGTCCAGTGAAGTTTAGAAATCACCTAGTCAGAATTCGTATCAATCTATAGTGGAGTAGGTTAGATTTCCGGTACCTACAATGACTGGTGTTTGGCATTGGGTAACAAGCGTTTGACATAGCATCGAAAGAAAGATTTTCCTACGCAGGTCAGATGGGAGGGTAATATCAAGACCCGGAATCATAGTAAATAACGGGAAGACAACAATGCTACCGAAAACAAATTTAACACTTTACCCGAAAAGAAGTGCAGAATGCTAACCGTAAGCTGCTAAAAAGAACAAGTAAGGGGATGAACCCAAACAAATGATCAGACTCGAAAATCTAGCAGGAGCTAGATAGGGCAGTAGAGATAACAAGTAAGTAACCATTCAGAAGCTAATGAAGATGAGATTCGAGTAACTACTCTACCCGAGTCTCTACCCATCGCTGTTCACATTTTCACACCACTATTCAAATTTCCACAAGAGGAACCACGGTATATCAGAGACTCACCAAAACAGGTACAAGTTCAAAGTTCTCGAGTTCTCTGTCAGCGTTATCCGGCGTAAACGAAGGGGACAGCTCTTCGAAGACAAACTCGGTGTTCGGGAGTACTCCTCGTTCGCTCTCGAAGAACAATCTGGAACAAGACCTGAATATCACTGCATGCTACTAGTTAGTTTGGTCATTAGATCTGTGCTCCACTATATCTCATACTTATTTTTGTTTTTTTCTTACCGGCTCACAATCTCAAAAGAAGACAAAAAAACAAAATAAAATTTGTGTTATGACAAAAGAGGAAGATGAATTATTGCATGGATATTTGGTTTTATGGCATGCTTGAGCCTTATGAGAAAGATTATGGCTAAATATTTAAGTAGAGTCCGGTACCTCTCCAGAATCAATAAGTAAAATATCGCTGAGATAAACTGAAAACAAGTCTGGTCATCACTGTCAGTTCAGGCAAGGCATGTGGACGTAACAAATGCATCTCTTCCCAGCGTTCAGTATCGTACTGAACCATGTACCAGATTTTATAAGTGAAAACAGGATACTGATTTAACCATCAGGAATCCAACCAGAATTTGTATTACTGGAAACACTCAAACACAACCCTATCCCGAAACATCAGAGAAGAACAAACAACTCTTAAGTTGTCTCTGTAAAGTGCAATTGCAGTACAAACAAGCCCTACTGTCTGGCAATGTTAAACTCCCTTGTGGAGCTGCCAGATAACAGAAAATGTTTGCAACAGAGCACAATCAGAATTTTTCACTGTTGATTGCAAATTACGTTTTGGTAGCTATAGCGTTGAGATTTATCTTACAATTACCTACACTGGGGTTAACAAATCTGTGCATTGGCATGCTCCTGGCATCGATAATACTTTAAATCTATCCTCTAAACCATTAAAAAATGTAGAACTTCCAAGACATGAATATCACATAGCTCACCAAATCTCCTTGATTATGTCCTCTCATCATGCAACAAGTCGGATTCTTCCCACAATTCTCTTTTTTTGTATTTATTTACTATTCAAGAAGACGCTAATTCCCTTTTCTTGCATATTCGTCTGAATCAAGAATGTGAAAGGTTTTGCAATTCTGCAGAACTGAGAAGTTGCTTTGGTGGTCAAGTCTCTAATCTCATTCTCTATTGTCCGTTCCGACTGGTCAACAAGGGTGGATGTTCTGTATAAACATGTTTATTTGTTTTTTTTTTATCAAAGGCGAGAACCATGAAAAATCAAAAATGGTAATCTGTATGGGACTCCAGGCTTCACAAGTAACCCCGTGATCAAATCAGCAGATCCAGGATGGACACAGGATGTTACAAAGGTAAGCCCCACTGAAGAATGTGAATGCTTGTCAGGTGATCTCACATCACCAGGACCAAGGGTATTTTTGGCTTGCAAATTAGCAAGCCTCAAAAGCAAGCCCCCTTGATCAAATCAGCAAAGCCAGGGCACTACACAAGTAAGCACCATTGACAAGCATGCCTAGGCTAGCCGAGCCGAGTGTTTTCTCCGAATCGAGAAGGGGAAGCTTCTTGATTCTGCAGAATCAAGAAGTTGCTTCGCTAGTCAATTCTCAATCCTCCTTCCTGATTGGTCAATAAAAGGCAGATGTAAACCCCTCTAAGCAGGTTTTAAAGGGTGGTTAAATTAGTGTTTTCTAAAAAGCGAGAACAAAGAAGCAAGACGAGCTGTCTACAAGGACTGAAAATTGAGAAGCTATAACAGAGATCTGAGAATTCTATTGAACTACTGAACTATTCGGCTACAATTCTTGTTATTATTTTATGCCAGAGGCCACCGTAACAAGTAATTAGCCCCTCCCCCTTATTATTCTGCTATTTTGGTGCCATAACTGTTACAATTTACTTGTGCTGGTCCCAAGGATCATAAGTGATACTAATTACTGGTTCAGCAGGAACTCTGGTAAGACTGATAACCTGTCTGTGTTGTTTTTATTTTTATTCCAGAGAGCCTTGTAACTAATCCACTTCACAAGTGGAAAATGATTTTGGCCAGTGAGAAGTTGTAAAGGTGCAACAACTTTCTATTTATTTCTTGTGCCTTTATGCTTGGCAGATTCTGGCTTTCTTATTACTGGTGGATATCTTGGATTCGCTTTCCGAAAAGCAAACTGAGAATCCACTGAGTGCAAGAAAATACGAGAAGTCGGTGCGCCTCAGTTGAACATTTACAACTTTTCACTGACTTGCCAAGATCACTTTCCACTCATGAAGTGGCTTAACTTTCCAAGTGCTGGCGAAAACTAGCGGAGTGTAAGAAGAGCTCTGGAAAGAGAAGTGAGTTTTAGCCAAAGTCGCTAAAACAGCCGGCGCAGAAGCTCGCAAAGCTTTCTAGACTGTCAGAACTGCCCTTAAAGAGACCAGACCCTAGCTCTACTTTGTCTTATGCAGAGCCAATCAGATCGCTTGGTTGGGCTCCCCCAGCTGGCTGAGTAAAAAAGATAACTTTACAAGGGTTACCACGGATAGCATAAGAGTTTCACTTTGATTGAATGCTGAAAATTTTGTAACAGCTTTTCTTCAAAAGAAGTTATTGTTAGACTGGTTAAGATTTTGACCGGATTTTTATGCTAGACTAGGATAGTTCAGGGTGATCTCTTCAGGTTGCACTATAACTCCTGTGGAGCTGTTGGAAGACTCACCATCTTATGATACCGAATAGTAGAAGCAGCCTACTATAATCAAGGTTATTCTAGAAATTTTCGTTAGGAAACTCTTCAGATCCAGGAATACCTGGCAGCAACCACATCAAGAGTTTAGCTTCTTCTTCTTTGAGTTGTCTACCGCTGATTTTCTGTTTGATTAATCATTCCGTTTGATTCAGGTCATCACCCATTTTTCAAATTGTCAAACGGGTGACCTTCCATTTCGATACCATGTTGCCGGAGCATGGTTAATGTTAGTTATTGTAATTAGTCCAATCAGCCCGCTGCACAATATTTTGCCAAAAATGCAAACTGTGTTCCAACCTCGATGCCAAGAAGCTAGGATCCCGTGAGGTCATACATAGAAACTACGATAAGATGTTCCTTCAGCCCAAGCTGACTGCGAATCATATTTGACGGTGCAAAACGGATGAGAGTTCATTTTCCAGTTTAGCGGCTTGAGCCTGAAGAGGACCCTTGCCAAGAAGGGGCGAAAAATAGCTCGAACAAAATATAGCTGACATATCCGTTTTGCACCGTCAAATAGAAACTACGGCAAATAGGGTGGGACGCGCTCTATGTATGCATGATGGGTCACTTAAGGGAACTTTAGAAATACGTGGTAGGACAGTTTGTATTTGACAAAAAATTTACAAACCCACCAAAACAAGTACTGAAACGAACAATCATGCAGTGCTTCCACTTTCTTTTTTTGAAAATCAGGAACTGCTTCGAAAAAACCAGGAGATTTTCGGGAGATAATCATAGAAATCAGGGGGGAAATCGGGAGTTTTAAAACAGTGATTATGTCTGACAAAGCAATTTTAGAGTTAGCTTTTTTACAAAAAAGGCATTGAGTAACTGCATTCAACTTGTTAGCATGTGAAAATACTCATATAATTCCTCGTACTTCTAGTTTCGATGCGTAAATGACACATTTTAGTATATGACTAGTTTCATAGCCATGCTGACAGAAAACTTCCGATTTACACCTCTAAAATTTAAAGGACACTTGAGGTCTACTGAAAATTTCTCTTTCCGTTTCCGTAGAGGCCGCTCTGGCTTCTACGGCTTCCCCAGATTTTGCAAATTTCAGAAACAACGCGGATTTCTGGATTGAAAATTACTCGATTTTTCTGTGCAGTTTTACGAAATGGGTGCATCCCGTGAGAACTGAAAATCCATTGGAAACCTGACGTTTTGTCACCTTGGGGACAGTAGGAAGATCGAAAGTAGAGGATTTAAATTGTCACTTTACCATTTTTCCAACAATTTAGCCCTAGTTGTCAAAGCAACCATCAGGCGTCAGCAGAGGCGTCGCAAGTGCATTTTCATTGGGGTGGGGGGTGCAGAGTAAAAATTTTATCCAATCTCTCAAAAATTTTACCGAATCCTAGAATCCTCTTTAAATTATGGAACAGAAAGGATTACGTAGGAAGACCATCATCATAAGGTTTGAATGGCGTTGAGTTCCACTTCGTTTAGATCTCTTTCTGCCTTCTCGGTTGATCGGTGGTGGTTGTTCACTGTTTTTAACATTAATGGGCAGCATGAAAAGACGATAAGCCAACTATTAGGCGGCATTTTGACGAAGCCCACTGGAAGAATATATTGCCGAGCATGATTCCAGCAACAACTCTATCTATTAAAGAAAATAGAAAATTAAATCGAGTGCCCCAGGCTAAATTTATTCGGAATCCAGTTGTTTTTTTTCCTGTAAGCTAAAACTGAACTGCTTCTCTTACACATTCTATCATTGTTTTGTGGATTAAATGCAGAGACTCTAAGAAGTTCCAAGAACCGGATGAAGCGACTTTCTGGCAGCAACATCAAGGGTACCAAATCAAAATCAAGAATTCATCATCAGGAATCCAGATCATCCAGAATCAGGAATCCTTAGCATGAGGGCACTGTCTAGGGAACCGGGAGTCGTACTTTATGTCCTACGGGCTACGGAACCGGTAGTTCTCACGGAAACCAAACCATATGAACTGCGATTCCGGGATCTGACGTCATTAACTAACGGGAACTTGTATGTGCTGGCTCCCGTTCCGGTAGTAATTGGAAATAGCTCACGGAAACTTCATCGCACCAGCTTCTCGTCCGGTAGCCTCACGGAATTGTGTACTCAGAAGCTAGGGAGCCGGTAGTTGATACCGGAAACTGTATAATTGGAGCTTCTGTTCCGGTAGTGTCTACGTGGAATATAAAACTCACGGAATAGTTTGGATGAGAGCTAGGATGCCGGGATTTTCACGGACTTAGAGAAAATAACATGGGAAAAAATTCACTATCGGAACCCATATATTGAGAGCTAAGGTACCGGTAGAAACTACTATTTGTTTGAAAATGACCAGCTCACGGACACAGATGGCTATGGGCTAGGGTTCCGGTAGTGATGAAAAAAATAAATTGAACTCACGTACCCATGTCAGTGCAGACTAGGAAACCGGGAGCAAATATTTTTAACTAACGGAACCCAACTTCTGCTGGCTGGGGTTCCGGTAGGGCAACAAAAATAAGATGTATAACTGGATTCAGTGAGCTGTACCGGACTGTACCGTAAGTCCATATTGACACCTGTCCATGAGTTTTTAATTTCATTTTTTGGCACTACCGGAACCGCAGCTCGCAAGAGCTGGGTTCCGTGAGTAAAAAATATTCAATTCCGGTTTCCTAGTCTACACTGACATGGGTCCGTGAGTCCTATTTTTTTATTTTAATCACTACCGGAACCCTAGCCCATAGTCACCTCTGTCCGTGAGCTGGTCATTTTCAAGCAAATAGTAGTTGCTACCGGTACCTTAGCTCTCAATATATGGGTTCCGGTAGTGAATTTTGTCCAATATTATTTTCTCTAAGTCCGTGAAAATCCCGGCATCGTAGCTCTCATCCAAACTATTCCGTGAGTTTTATATTCCACGTAGACACTACCGGAACAGAAGCTCCAATTATACAGTTTCCGGTATCAACTACCGGCTCCCTAGCTTCTGGGTACACAATTCCGTGAGGCTACCGGACGAGAAGCTGGTGCGATGAAGTTTCCGTGAGCTATTTCCAATTACTACCGGAACGGGAGCCAGCACGCACAAGTTACCGTTAGTTAATGACGTCAGATCCCGGAATCGCAGCTCATATGGTTTGGTTTCCGTGAGAACTACCGGTTCCGTAGCCCGTAGGACATAAAGTACGACTCCCGGTTCCCTAGACAGTGCCTAGCATGAGTTCAGCTTTTTCTTCTTTGGGTTCTCTCCCGCTGATTTCCTTATTGATTTGCCGATCGTCACCGGGGTGACGTTCTTCAAATAGTCAAGGGGGTGACTCTCTTTTTTCGATAACATGTTGAAGCTGCCTATAATATAATTCTTTTGACTATGAATATTTCTTAAAAAATTTAGTGAGATATCAGAAGATTAAATCAAAAAATTTTGTTATTCATAATAGTAGTATCTGGTTCAATCTGGCTGGAATCTAGCCCAGATCTAGCCTGACATCTCGTCTCTCGCTCTGTAATATCCTTTAAACTTTAAGCTCTGAACACAAAAACCGGCAAAAAATTTGCAATTTCCTCTCATGGTTTAATAATCAGCCATGAATCATCAGCTTTAAAATCAGCAACAAAGTGCTGTTCCAACTCCCAAGATCTTGGTGATAGGTCTCATCAAGGCCTCATCCACTAATTTCCAGCCCACAAATTGGTAAGATAGTTGGCTTTTCCCCTTAATTTTTTTTTGCAGTTGAACAACAAAAGTACAAGATTATTGCAGGTTTATTAATGCAATGGCCAATGCAGGGCCCAATGCCATACCATCAATAAATGGTTGTTTATCTTGCCAAGGCATTATTAGAAAAAATGTTTGAGGGGGCAATGTATTTAATGACAGACTGGTAATTTTTACTGACTGTCTTAAGAAAAAAATTACTATTTTGATGTAAAATCGAATAATTTTAAGAAATTCCAACTGTTTTTCAGTCTAGTACACTAGCCCTCTTTCAGTCACTGTGCTCAAACGTCTAGCACCATGCCTGAGTGCTGGACGTTTGAGCACTTACAACAACTTACAACTTACAACGAGCACTAACAACAGAAATTGTGCTTTTTCATATGTGCACTGTATGCTGAAATCCATTCACCATGCATGAATTTCAAGGTACAGTGCTCAAACGTCAGGCATGGTACTAGACCTTTGAGCACCGTGACTGGAAAAGGGCTAGTGCTGTTTTTAAGAAAAAATTGACCATTTCTATGAAAAACCAATGGCGTTAAAGAAAAATCAACTGTTTCCAAGAAAAGAATTGACTGTTCTTAGAAAAATTGCAGCGCTTTGTGGTGACTCAGTTATTTTTACCGATGGACATCATTATTGGGGGGTGGGGCACATCCTCTCCTCTCTCCCCATATGTGACACCCCTGAATCTGGCACCTATTTTAACCTTTCAGCCTAGTTAGGGGTTAAGTTATTTTATGATTATGTGAATTTTGGGTTCTACAACAATAAACAATCAGATGTTCCACGAGGCATTCTATTAATTGTCACATGAATACAGAATACCAGTCATACACAAATCCTCAATTTTTGGGCATGGGTCCCCAAGGTATGAGGATCAGGGGCATCACAACTGGAGGGGGAGGGGTGGGATGCCCCCCCCAATGCTGTCGGCCAGTCGGTAAAAAATATTTATCGTCTAAACAGTTGATATTTTGCATGAAAACAGTCGTTTTTTCTGAAAATTGGTAAATGTTTCGTCAAAATAGTCTGTTTTTCTGAAAGTTAGTTAATTTTTTTCAAAAATTTAATTTTTTTTGTCTAAAACACTTTTTTTTTCTGCAGAAAAGTCGGTAAAAATTACCAGCCAGTCGGTAAATGCCTCGTTCCCCCCAAAAAAAAATATTTTGGCTAGTAATGCCTCTGATGAGGATGGTGCTCATAATTGGGGAAACCCCTGCAGCAAGGGCATGGTATCCTTATAAAATTCTGTTTGAAAAGCAAGTTTCTCTTTCAGATTCTCAATTCAAATTATTTCGTAGGGGTAACATGCCCTTCCTGCGGGGCATAGTGTTAAAAAGTTGGATATATCCCAAGATTCCAGATTCTCCACTCCCCCGACGATGGTCAGATCGGAGAAACGACTGGTCTTAAAGTGGTTGAGTCCCTGATATTTTCATCAGGATGCTTCCACTCTGAACATGTCACCTGATTTCCCCCCCCCCAACTCCCCCCAAAGTCACCAGATCCGTTACGGACTTGAAGTCTGACATCTAAGACATGAGGTCTTTTCAAATATCAAGTTCCATCAGAATTCCTCGTTCAAAAGTTATTCATACGTCAATATTCCGGATTTCCACTCCCTCCACTCCCCCCACGGTGGTCAGGTCGGGGAAGTGACTATTTCCAAGATAGTTTGGTTGGGTCCCTAATATGCCTGCCAAGTTTTATAGTCCTACTACATCCGGAAGTATCACCGAGCTGACCGATCGACTGACAGACGGAAAAGTGATCGGTAGATGGGACTTGGCTGGAAGGCAAGTGCAAACAAAAAAGGACTCTGAACCATTCTAGTAAACCAAGCCCTTTTCTATACCCATGCTCAAATGCTGGGGTATGCCGGCAGGGATGAGCATGGTAGTCATATGTATGTGTACCCTTTATTCACAGAAGGGTACCAGTACCATTTCAAAGCAAAATTTCAAAGTAAAAAATTAAATCCCAAATTGTTCTGGTTTCAAAGTACTATATACTGATACCCCTATGTGGAAGAAGGGGTACACATACCTATGAGAACCATGGTCACCCCTGTCAGCATGCCCCAGAGTTTGAGCATGGGTATAAAAAGAAGTGCTTAGTGTAGTAGTCTGCTCTGCACAGGTCATTTGGCTTGAGGGACTATTTTTTTGTCAACTGCATTTGAAAAAAAACAAAAAATAAACTGAATTGAACTTCTTAAAAGAATTCCTAGACGAGTCGTAAACAAAAACAGAATTTGGAAAAAAACAGGTAAAATGAAAACGGAAAGGGCTAAAACGGCCATATAAAAAACGGAACAGAAACAGAAACGAGACTTAAAAAACGGCTACCTGTTTTCTGTTTTTCTGGGGTTTTTTTCCCGAAAAACAGAACAGAAAACGGTATTAAACAAGACCAAAGGTGTCGATGGGATCCCAAAAATCTAATATTTGATCCAGACAATCGAGTCTTGTCTTCGCCAGATCCAGTCTTGGACAGGCTAATCATCAGAGAAAACCAAGTTCAGATATACCTCTATAAGCCATATCTATTTTGACGATACTGACCTAGACTTCCTGCCGATTTCCGAGCGAAGTACTAGTCCAGCAAAAAAAAAAATAAATACAGAAAACCAGCGTATCTCCTTATCCCTATAAAGAACATCTAATCAACTTTGAATAAAAGTTTGACTTAAAAAAAAATCCGGTTACAACCGGATCTCGGAATAATTATATGTCCGGGAATAAAACCATTGTCATATACCGATTCAGCCTCTCTTCTTACCCCTCAATCTGTCATCTAATCGAACTTTTGCTTTTAACAAATTTTCCGGTTTTGGCCGGATTCCGGGCGAACTAGTTGTCCGGCGAGAAAATAATTTTCACCATCGTGTTCGGCATGTCTTTTTACACATAAATCAAACATTTAATCAACTTCAAATTAAACTTTTACTTTTAACCAACTTTCCGGTTTTCGCCGGATTCCGGGCGAACTACATGTCCGGGTAGAAAATTGTTTTCACGTAAGTGTTCAGCATGTCTTCTTGCCCTAGATCAAACATCTAATCAACTCGAAATAAAACTTATAATTTAACAAACTTTCCGGTTTCGGCCGGATTCCGGGCGAACTACTTGTCCGTCGAGAAAATGGTTTTCACCATTGTCTTCAGCATGTCTTCCTACCCATAAATCGAACATCTAATCAACTTCAAATAAAACCAGTACTTTTAACAAACCTTCCGGTTTTGGCCGGATTCCGGGCGAACTACTCGTCCGATGACAAAGTTTTTTTTCACCATCGTGCTCAGCATATCTTCTTACCCCATAATCGACTATCACATTAGCTGTTTCAAAATATTTTATTTGCCTCTTAATTTGAACCCCCTCCCCCACCCCTAAATGTAGGGCTACAAAGCCCGTCTACGAACTCGACTGGTCCGACGACCCAACGAATCCTAGCACCAAGTTTCATCAAAATATCTCATTCCCTTCGAGAGATATCGTGCTTACAGACGGACGGACGGACGGACAGACGGACAACTTTTGAGATGTCATAGGTATCCCTCCTCTTACGTTTTGGGATCCCAAAAAACAGAAACAGAAACGGTGCCGACCCCTACTGCAGGATACCCTGCTATTGGCATCATCCATTTATTTTTGCCACCCTTAGTAAACTTATGTAAATAAAGACTAAAGTTGCGTTTTTTTGGATGTAGTTTCGGCGTAGTTTCGCTTAAAAGCCGTTTTATTTGTCCATTCCATTTGCTGTAGTTTCGAACCTGAAACTACGGAGCTCAAACTACAAACTACCTCGCCGACGTAGTTTGGTGTAGTTTGACTCTTCGGAAACAAGAACTCAATAAAACGCACGTAAGACAAAACAAGAGGCAAACTACAAACTTTGACGAAACAAAAGTGAATCCAATAAAACGCAACTTAAATCACAAGGAGTGTCTTACTTCTATTTCTTCTTTGAAGAATTGCCTTGCGCAAAACAAAGTCGAAGAGGCACAAATACATGCAGTGGAAATATGCTGGCACAAATCAATCAATCAGTATTTTATCAACCCATATAGAAATCGAACAGACCATGATCATACGGAGTATTTGAAAAACAATAAATGAAAGAAAATGAAAAGAAAAAGATCCGACTAAAACAAAATGACTGTACAAACGCACTATATACGGATGGCACCCGTCAAGAGAAGAATCAAACTCGGCACTTCGTTGGGCCACAGTCACAAAGGGGTCAGTAATGTCGTAAAGTTGTGTAACATTGCAGTTACGAGCCCATGGGGGAAGGCCGAGTCGATACTTAACATGCTTATTCACGAATTGTCTTTAAATCAGTTATGCGAAATCAACGAAGAAACCAACGAAAATGGGGTTTATAAAAGCCAACGAATAAACTGAGATAAAAGGCAAATATTTCTACAAGGTTGCTTGCCTGTGGAATGGACTTTCTTTCAACAGTCAATCGCCAGTACTGAGCGAGAACATTCGTAATGTTATTCGCAGGTATTGCTGAGTGGCTCCGCTGTTTTTTTGGCACTTGCCTTCCGGCCAAGTGCCATATACCGATCACATTTCCGTCGGTCGGTCGGTTAGTCCGGTGTTTGCGAGTTAGAGTACTCCCAGATACGCTAGGACGATGAAACTTGGCAGGCATATCGGGGACCCGACCAAACTAACTTGGAAATAGTTACTTACCCGATCCGACCATCGTGGGGGGAGGGGGAGGTGGTGGAATCCGGAAAATAGGGACATGCCTAACTTCGAACGGGTGATTGGATCATAATGAAACTTGATATTTGGAAAGATCTCGTGTCTCAGATGTCTCATTGTAAGTCCGGACAGGATCCAATGAATCTGGGAGGGGAGTCGGAGGGGGGAACCGGAAATTGTGTGAAACTCTCAGAGTGAAGCGATCGGGATGAAACTTGGTGGTAAGAACAAACACAAGCTCTAGATACATCACTGACAGAACTGGACCGGATTCGGACACTGTGGGGGGAGTTGGAGGGGGGTTCCGGAATTCCGGCGATCCGTAGTTAATGTACTTCCAGGTGGGCTAGGACGATACAACTTGGCAGGGGGCATATCAGGGACTCGACCAAACTAACCTGGAAATAGTCACTTGCCCGATACGACCATCGTGGGGGGAAGGGGAGGTGGTGGAATCCGGAAAATAGGGACATGCATAACTTTCGAACGGGTGATCGGATCTTAATGAAACTTGATATCTCGAAAGATCTCGTGTCTCAGATGTATCATTTCAAGTCCGGACCGGATCCGATGAATCTGGAGCGGGGGAGTCGAAGGGGAGAGCCGGAAATGGTGTGAAACTCTCAGAGTGGAGCGTTCGGGATGAAACTTGGTGAGAAGGACAAGCACACGCTCTAGATACATCACTGACAGGACTGGACGGATTCGGACACTGTGGGGGCAGGTGGAGGGGGGTTCCGGAATTCCGGCGATCCGTAGTTAATGTACTTCCAGGTGGGCTAGGACGATAAAACTTGGCAGGCATCTCAGGGACCCGAC